>JARHVA010001099.1:0-40000 GCA_037957365.1 Torreya grandis
TTTAATATTCTTATGTGTGAATTAATAATGTGAGTTTACATGTCACGAAAGATAGGGTTGTGGGAGAGAAATTAGAATATAGATATTAGAAAGAAAATAAATGGATTATAATAGACTCCTACTTCATAGGATAAATATTCCCTATATATGTAATAGTTTTCAACTAATAAAATATGTTGAT
Organism: Torreya grandis; assembly: GCA_037957365.1. Lineage (NCBI taxonomy): Eukaryota > Viridiplantae > Streptophyta > Pinopsida > Cupressales > Taxaceae > Torreya > Torreya grandis. Next base: position 182 of record JARHVA010001099.1, read on the forward strand.
TTGATTGACTAAAAATATTATGCTCTGAACATTTTTGAGCCTTTAGCTCTACCAAATAATGGGTTAAAAATTATTAATTAGGATGTCCATGGATAATAAGATATGTTAATTCATATCTCTGGTATATTGATGCTTAAATAATGTCTATAGCAACTGAGTGGCTATGGTTCAGAGTATTCTATGTGAGTATCCCATTCAGTTGGAGACATTTAATCCGCCACCTCCATGGAAACCTATTGTGTAACCTGTATATATGCAATCCTATAAATGTAAATTAGAGAATTCTAATTGATCTTCCTCAAATACCAAATTTTAAAACATCCAATACATTAGATATCTATTAAAGTCTAGTAGGTGTTAGCTATTTTATCTTATCATAATATAGTTTTATAAAAATATTGTGTATGTTTTCCATGGAAAACATCAACACATTATCCTAGCATACAATAAATACAAAAGTTACTATGGATAAGTTAGAGTTATGAAACATTTACATGGTTATGTTGACTATCATGACAATGTTGGGTACTTTACAATGCATGCTAATTTCTATGATTTGGACAATGATATAAATGTTATTCCATTCCATGATGTGTGACATTCACACATAAATATGGGACCCTACATGTGAGAATAAAATTTATGGGATCATAGGTTAGTTAGAAACGTAATTCTATTAAAAATCTCTAAAATATAAAAAAAATTATAATATTTCAAAATTTATAAGAAATCAAATATTAAAAAAAAATACAAAAATTAGGAATTATACCACATATTATTTGATAATATACATGATTGATTGATGTTATTATCATATATGTGGTGAATTACATAACCTTTTTCCAAGCGCATTATTTTCAAGATATACATGAATGGCATGCAAGACATATAGGTTATATATGATATATGGACATATAGATTTATGACATTATTTACACCCAGGGTAATCCTTTCTACATTGGGGCATGCCTACATAGGGGGAATATTTTCACACTTATTATATTTTATGTTTATAAACCAGTCCATTGATCATAGTAGATTATTACACATGATTTTCTCTTGTTTTTACTTTATAGGGTGTTATTTCATTTGGATATCATGTTTCTATATATTAGATGATGGCATTGATTGATTATGTAAACTAGTATTGCATGCTCTATATGTGCTTGATTTTGATGATTACTACATTATGTCATCATGTATGTGAAATATTATATGTTATATGAATTCATTGACTATATATTATCATTTTTATAAGTTATGCTAGAGTATCCTTTCATTAGAGTCATGTCCATGTGTTTATGTTGGGTTAGATTCGAGTTGTATCTTGATTGATTTTAAACTTCACGATCATGATATTATGTGTATGATGATACATATATGATATTTTTTTAGCTTTGTGTCATGATTTATATCATTCATATTTATATTATATTCAATTACATGATTTGCATTATGCATCTACTGCATTACTTATTATTGTGTGGCTAATTGATACATCTATTGGACATGACACTTATATTCTCATTGCCTTGGATTACATGTTTCATATGTGATTTAATTATAAATGATTTATCTAATGAAATATATTATCATGTTTATATTAATACTTTACATGATTGAATTTTTATATTTACCACATTATGCACATAATGCTTTCTTTTGAAATGAGAGATTCACAAGTTTCATAATGCATATAAAAAGGGAGGCATATAGTGGGATTTTATTTGATATTTAAGCCATCAAAGACATATATTTCATAATTGGATTAGATTATGCAATTCATGTGGGATAGATTAATAATATTGAGGCATATGTGGGGCATTATACATGATTGTGAGGAATAATTAGGATATTCTATGACATTACAAGATAAAATATATGGGTTAGATTGAGTATATTTATTATATGTATAATATTATGTAGATTAAAATAGATTATATGACATTATAAAATATATATTATGGAATTATATATCACTTGTGGCATATATGGATCATATTTGGGTTATGAATGTTATTAAAGTAAATACTTCTATATTTAAAAGTTGTGTATTGGTAGGGAATGATGATAATATGTAGGCACTTTAGATCTAAAACCCATACGTAGTGGTTGATTTAGAGTTTTAATTTTCCTATAAACCTGATTCAAGGTTCCATCTTAATAGACAAACATAATTTTGGGCTTCCATAAAATAATTATAATGATATTTAGGGTAGATCAGTGGAGGTTTCTATGACACTCAATGTGTAACAATTTCCTTCTTCAAAGGTGGTTGAGGGATTAACACTCCACAACACATAGTTTAAATTTTCAAACCTACATGATGCATAATCACCCCAAGGAATTATCCAAATAAATGGTAGCTTGGTTTATGTACCCTCAAGTGTATTATTCCTTGACTTCTCAATTTAAAATAATTCAATGATCTAGATTCTTTTAGATTTTTTGTAATAAATAGAAATTGATCTATACATGCTTCGCTACAAGATTTTTCATTAATAAAGTGGGAAATTTGGTGCACACATGTCATCATCAGGCGTAGTTAATCAAGGTACCAAATTTATTCTTTTATCTTTTCAATCTATCATTTTTAATACTAAACTAAAAAAGGGGCATTCATAGACACTACATTTTTGTATTAGACACTTGGAAACATCAGCCTTGGCACACTTTGACCTAATTAAAATTCATGTACAAATTTGAGAATTGTTTATACTTTATCCTCTCCATCTACCCACATATTATATTTACTAGCCCAATTTAATAATAGACATATTTAGGATGACCCTATTAAATACATGAACACTCTTGCAAGAAAGAACATACAACATATTCATATGCTTAAGAAATAGCTTAGTGACTCCTTTTATATGAAGGATTTAGGTGCTGCAAAGCAAGTCCTTGGTATGAGGATTTCTTACGATAAGAAGGAAAGGAAACTAATCTTATCCCAATCAGAGTACGTGAATAAATTCTTGAAAAGGTTTAACATGTTGGATGTTTAATCTATTGGTACTCCTTTTGTAGGCTACTTTAGATTATCAAAGGAGTAGCCCATGATAGAATCTAAAAAACTTAAGATGTCCAAGGTACCTTCCTCATCGACAGTTGACAGCTTGATGTATGCCATGGTTTGTACTAGGCTAGATATTGCCCAAGCAGTGGGAGTTGTGACCAGGTATATGAGTGATCCAGGTTATGAGCATTAGCAAGCAATGAAATGGATTCTTTGATATTTGAGAGGAACCATGGATTTTGCATTATGTTATGTCAGATTAGATACCACTTTATATGGTTATGTGGACTCAGATATGGCAAGTGATATTGATAGTAAGAGAAGTATGATAGGATATATATTTACTATTAGAGATATAATGATTATTTGGATTTCAAAGATTCAGAAGGTTGTGGTTTTTTCAACCACAGAGGAAGATTATGTTACTACCACAAAGGCTAACAAGGAGATTATTTGGTTACAGGAGTTGGGGTATGAACAAGAAGTTGGGAGACTACATAGTGATAGTTAGAGTGTTATTCATTTGGTAAAGAGCTTCACTTTCCACTTAAGGATGAAACACATTTAATTATGTTATCATTTCATTAGGAAAATTTTGGAAGAGAACTTGGTAAAGCTAGAGAAGATTCATACTAGCCAGAATCCTATGGATATGATGAATAAATGTGGTCACATTGGACAAGTTGAGACTATGTTTAGATTTGGTTGGCCTCGATAGATTTTGTTAAGGAGAAGTGGTCTCCAAGTGGGAGATTGTTGAGTGTGGAGCCCTTTGGGGCTATCACATAACCTTAGGAGTGTATTTTAGGGGCCTTGAGAGCTCAAAAAATGTGGGGAGCACATTTTCCCCCACTCCACCTTTTGTCGAACCTTGCTCCACATGTGAGTGGAATATTCCTTGTTTTATCTAATTTATATGTTTTCATGTTTTATGGAGTTGTTTGTTATATGTTTATTTTCCATGTTGACTTCCTTATTCTGAGGGAGTTGGTTGTTCATTGTAAAATGTATTGCCTTCTTTGTTACAAGGAGTTGGTTGTGATCACATGATTGTTGGAAAATGTGCCTTAAAAGGTGGAGAGTTAATCTTGGCATGTTCCTTCTTGGGTAATATGTTGAATGATCTTGATGAGGTGGAACTAAGTTGTCCTTTGTGGATGATGTTTATCTTGGTTAAGCATGGAAAAATTTCTCCTCTTTTTGTAGATTTTCCCTCATTTTCTACATATACAGGGTGTGGTGTGGCCTTTAGAGGTTGATGGTTTATTTGCAGGGTGTGGCTTTGAGGATCAGAGTCAAAGCGTAGGTGTTTATTATGGGTGTGGTATAGTATCTTGTGAGATATAACATTATGCAAGTGTAGGTGAAACTATAACTTTTTGTGAAACATTTTCTATAGGAAATTTTTCTATCTCTGTGAGAGTTCATTGTAATATTGTTTTAGATTATTGTTTGATTTGAGAACTTTCTTGGTGGATGTAGCCCACATTGAGTGAACCATGGTAGATCTATATTATGTGTGATTGATTATTTTTCTCTCCATTTATAATTACTTAATAACTATGATTTGAAAAATGTTTCCATGATGCATGTTATTACAAATATTAGATCTAATTTAGGGTCATTAAATCTAGTTTAAATTTTTTTTAATTCCTAACATTCCATACTACCATTAAATTTAACCAAAAAAGGGATGATGAATAGAGCCACCAAATAATGTTATTTAATGGTGGTACCAAATGATTGGGTTAATTGGCTTGACCAAATGGCTGAGCTAAATGGTTGAACTAAATGATGCTGTTAAATGGTGTTGCCAAATAACATTAGTAAATGACACTACCAAATGGTTTTTTTGAATGACACTATCAAAAGATAATGTCAAAATGTTGTGCTAGATGTTGCTATTGAGAGGCACACATGGTTGGTGTTATTAGATGGTGTTGTCATAATGGAGCTATCATGTGGTCTAGTTAGATGGCATGGAGTTTATTTGGTTACATATTACTTGTTTAATGTTGTCAAGTAACATATGTAGCCATTATGCTATCTAGTGGCCTGATTGTTACCCTTAGATTATAAATACCCCCCTTTACCCTAATTTTAACCATTTTTCAAAATAGTTTTCTGATCCCTCATTTTTTATAGTGATTAACCTATCACATACACCCCACCCACAGTGATTCACCTACTCTCGCATCCAAACAATCCAAAGATCAACCTAATCTAGAGTCCAACAATATAGAATTGATAAGAAAATACATTTTCAATAATTTTTTATGCCCAAATATTTTGAAGTTGGTACAACATCTAGATGCATTCAATAATTAGATTTTAAATGTAGTTTTGGTACCCTACTCTACATACCCTAAAATGAAATAGACTATGTCTTGATGAAATCACTAATGTATTACTATGACACTAACAAGATGAGGTTCAAAGTGAACATCAACTCTAGATTAATATACTTTGGTACCTTGACTACAAAAATTTCATAATTTGACAATGCTTCTATTTCATAATACTAACCCTGTAACTCCAAAATCAATGCGATAGATGATGATAAGAAATATTTGGAGTAAGCTTTCAACTTACAAATCAATTGAAAAAGTATGTAAGTTTGTTTTTCATATTTAAAATTTAACTTTTGTTATTTGTCATCCTTTTGAATCATTCATTTTTTTCACTTTTATTTTAGATAGTCGTAAGAGGGGCTTCCACATTGATGACATTTTGACCTATTTTTTAAAGCAATATCTCAATTTTTCCTTGTAAACATAGTATTACAGGGAAGACCAATATAAATTCCCTTTTGGGATATTGTTTACATTATTCATACTCTTTCAAGTTTGAGATATGACCGGTGATCTTTTATTTCTTCTAGGATTATGTTACAATTGAATTAAACTTTTACCAATCTCAGTTCCACAATTTCATGTTCTAATTTTATTCTGGCCTTGTATTATGAGGTCTTATATGATATTCAAAAAATTATGATTCCAACTATGCTTCATTCAAAAATGAGCACAAATTCTTTGTCTATTCATGATCAAGAGGTTATTTTACCATTCAAATGAATCACCTGAATGGTTTAGTTTATAAATTGTTACAAATTTAAAGCTTAATATTTGTTTGTTTGTTATAGGTAAGATTTCATGCCTTTATGACACAAAAAAAAGTTTCTTTAAAAGGGCATCATGCAATTGAAGGATATGGAGATTCAGAGTCTACAAAATCATCCTTAAATTCCTTTCATATTTTGAAATGTCCAAGAGTTTCTTCTAGATCATCTCTGCTTGTAGGTTTCATATTTACAACTTTCAATAATAAATCCATAATAAAATTTTAACTTTAAAGTGAATTATCTTATTTATTTGTTTTATTTTTATAGTTGACTTAAAATTGATTGAGGTTGGTCGTGAACAAACCCCGAAATTTCATCTGTCAGTGTCTTCTCAACCCTCTGTGCAAGGTATTTTACATTCATTTTTTAGTTTTTTAGTTGAAGTTTCTTTTATTATATTTTTTTCACTGGAAGTTTGATTATTACATCTCAAATTTCTCCCGTCACTTAGAATATGACACGTAGATTGGAGGACATATTATCTCCAACTACAAGTAATAAATCTTTAATTTCAAATTAGCATTGAGTTTTGTTTTTTAAATTTACCATCTTTCTAATGTAATTTATTTTTGCAGGGCACCCTCAATCTCTGAGGAAAAGTATGCCACCACCACTACCACCAAACGTAGTTCATATAAGGGGGAGAATATTTCATTCCTAATAGGACTAGCACCTGGTAGAAGACTACTATAAATATCATGTTCTAACTTCCCAAATTTCTCTATTGGAGGTCTCTTTAGTGTGCATGGATTAACCTATTTGCAGCAAATTGATCTTGATGAGGAATATCCAAGGATTGAAAGTGGATAATTTGGTGTTGATGCTTTCAATCCCCATGATTTTATTTAGTGTCTAGATGTAAATTCTTAGGAAGAACCTTGTACCTCTTCACCCCCCACCCCACCAGCTAATGTTTTGTCTAACAATAACATGACAAATTTTTCATTATACAATTTATTATCAAAAAGTATTATTTCAAGTCTTAAGGAGGGAATTATAAATGAGTTAAAAAATGTATTATTTTGAGAGTTTTGGGCAAATACATTGATAAATAAATAAATGATTGTTATCCAATCCACTCCTAGAGAGATAAATTGTTTTCATTAGTTCAACATGAATCCATAAAGATTGATGCTTTGTTTGGTCAAGATAAATCTAGGTCTATTTTTATTTCTAATAGTTATAATGATGATATTTTGAGTATTATGTTAAATAGGTTGGAAAATTTGAATGCATAAGCTCAAGCATATTTTAATAAATGGTCAAAAGACACCAACCTTATTGTTATTACAAATACTAACAAGGAAAAAGCTTTGGTAATATATCATCATTTTTATCAAATTTCATGTCATAGTTATTGTACTTCATATCTAATTAGATTTTGTTTGTAATTGCAGGCAAAATATGATAATTTGAAAAAGGAAGCTGAGGTCTTCAATGTGTATTTAAAAAATGCATGAAAAAATTAATATTCTGACATTCAATTTAAAAAAAAGCTTATTCTATTAAATAAATAGAATAAAACACTCAAAAAAATCATTAAGGAGCAAGGATGGGATCCTGATGCTTTATTGAAGTAGAAAAAAGATGCTTATTCAAGTCTACTTTCTATAAGATATGTTACAAAAGAAAAAAAAAGGAAAATATTGCTAATAATAATTCTACTATAGAGGATATTGAAAGGGAAGGGATATTGAAGGATGGAATATAAGAAGTGAAGGCAAGGATTTATAAGGATGGCGGTAACAATGTGGATGATGGGATTGACAAAGTGGTTGAGCCGTGAGGTGTATTTCTGAGTGATGAAAAATTGATATTTTTTGATGTTGTAAACTCAATATTATATTTGAAAGAAAATGTTATGTTTAAAAAAATGATGAAATGACAATTTTAAGTTTTAATTTATAAAGATCACTTTATTAAGTTTTAATTAGTCTTATTTTACTGAGTTATGGTTCATTTGTCATCTTACATGCATATTTTGTGTTGATGTAGTTCAATGAACATGGTGATGTGGATTGCAATTATTTTTTTCTATGGATTTGAAGTGAGCATGAATTTAAATTTAAAAATATAATGTTATGTTTAAAAATTATAAAAATAATTGACAATGTTAAGTTTGAATTTACAAAGATCAGTTGATGTAGTTCAAACAACATGATGATGTGGATTGCAATTATTTTTTTATATGGATTTGCACTAAATGTGGATTTGAATTTGATGTGATTTCATCTTGTTCAATTATTATCATTATTTTAGATAATGGAAAAGCTATAGTTATTATGGATGTAGATTTTAGGCAATTAGTATGGTTTTCTCTACACTTGAATCTTCATGAGTTTGTTTTTTTCTTATGAATTTGGTAATGTTGTTCAATGGGCTTGTCATGTTCTATTGCCTTGTTATTTGACTTCAATATTCATATTTTTAAGCTAAAATTTAAGGTTAAAACTATTAATATGGTGTTATAATATCAAATTTAAGTTATTTAAAAAGTAATAAAAATATGTATTTAAAAATACAATCTTAGAAAAATAAAAATTTATTATGACCCATTTGAAAATTTGAAGAATCAATTAAATAAGAGGGAAACTTTCATGATGAACGGAATAAATATTTCAAATAACAATGTTATCAACATTTTTAATGAATTTAGTATTTAAAATTTTTTACAATATCAAAAATGATATGAAATTTAAATTCTAAATATGATAACTACAATAAATATACAATTAAAACTTGGGTAGATGAAACAATCTTACACAAACCTACTCATCACAAGTGACATTTGCATTTGTCATGGCATATTCACTGTCATTATTTACATCCTCTCTATTTGTCACTATATTACCGATGCCTATTATTTTAGTTAGATAACTCCATGTCACCAAAGCTCTTTCATAAGGAAACATGCCCACAGCATAATGTGAAACATACAATTTCAAATAAGTTTCTATATTTTTATCTAATCTATTTCAAAATTTTGACTTAATGAAAGATAATGCACTAAATAATATTTTGTTTTCCACTAAGATGAGAATCATTATTTGACAAATCTCATATAATCATAAATATTCACTAATACTTTCTTATAGGATGTTATTAGGATAAAGTTTTTTCCATAGTCGTGTAATTATCCCATTTTTTGTTAGTTCACTTAGAAGGTAATATTATTCAAACATTATAATTATGAAATGTATTGACTAAAATGTTAGTAAATCTTTTATAAAAATACCTTTTATTTCAAATCCATTGACATCTACAATTTTACTGAAATGCTTAACAAGATAACCCATGTATTTGTGAAATAAATTACCAATCAACTTTTGACTGCTATTATTGTCTAAAATATGGGATTCACAACTACCATGGCCTCCAATAAATCATCCATTTGAAAATGATCTCTAATCTTGGTAGATAAGTTTTTTTAAATTATACTTAATTTCATCCATTTTTTAGAAATAATAGTATCATATAGAATACATGTTACAGGTAGTTCTTTAGTTTCATCTCCCACAAGATCAAGTCTTATTTAGAATGTGTGTATTAGTAGCTCTTTGCCATTAAAAATGACACAAAGATGATCATTAATATTTAATTTCAAATATATTTTAGGATTATTAAAATCTAACAAACATTGTCAACTACTAAAGATAGGGCCTTAAATTTTTTAATTCAAAGTGTATAATATATAAAGAGATTGACATGCTTGTTTTCTTGACTGTATGAAATCAACAATATAAATGGATATCTCTTGAGCATGTTTCATTAAATAATTGATTGCCTTCAACATTGGGAGAATTACACATAATGTCATTAATGTTTCCAAATCTATTAAATGATACACCAAATATTTTGCCTTGTTAACTTCTCTATGATGTTTATATATAAATCCTACTAATGATGGATATTCTTTAAAAATTCAGCATGTAGGTTCATACATATAAATCCATCTCGTATCAACATATTTCGGCAGTTTTTTTTAATCATCAATCACTCTTATTGAAAATTTTTGGAACTCTAAAAATATTTTTGTACTGCTTGACATATAAGCATGTAAGTCATGAATGAGTTCTTCCAATTTTATGATATTATCAAATTTGTTAACTATTTTTTATGTAAGATTCATCTTATGATCCATGCAATGAATCAAAATCATATATGGGGCAACTATTGTTTGCATTCAAACACACAAACCATTTCTATTCCCCTACATAACTGATACACCATCATCCCAAACACACACCAAATTTATAACTATTGTATAATCATCCATCCTAGCTTTATATTTCAAATTAGATACAACCAATTTGTGAATGTTTTTAGCATTATAATTTTATACCATTTTATGAACTGCTAGTAGATGAGATTGCCTTGAATATTTCTCAAAAGTATAAACATGCATGTAAATTTAGAATGTGTTGTAAATTTTTGTGACCCCATCAATGGATAGTGAGATAAATAGTGAATTTTGAACTTTTTGTTTCAAATCATCCTCAACCATTGCTAGACATTTTTACATTTCTCAAATATTAATATCTGACCAATGTGATTATGAAATATCAAGAAATCCATTATGTTGAAATAAGATCTTATAATCTAAAAAATCATAAATACATCTGTGTTTTTTTAGAATGTGGTTACAGTAGAGAACTATATATATTTGGCCTTTAGATGGGACTACATAACTTTTCTAAATTAAACTTTGATTGTTCCCCCTTTCTCAACAAGACATTTCTCACGTTTCTTATCATTTTCATACTCACGTGCATATCTTACATGCATTCATTCTTCTACATTTTTATACCTGTGTGTTCTTATAAGCTATCCATCTGAGTGCATTAATGTCGCATATATTTTTCCATAATGTTTCTCAATTATGTCTAACTTAAGTGCATTATGTGTTCCTTTCCTAGTTTCCTACTACATATTTTACATCTTCATTCTGTGGAGTATCATCAACATTTTAATTTTGTATAGGTTTAATGAAGGGAAATTTTATTGCCCAATTCACCTTAAAAAACCTTCTAATTATCCATCTACTTCTCCTCCTTCACAAATATTTGTGAGTGGAGTTTTTAGCTAAACTTTGTGTTTGATGAGAACCAACAATCTCTTCTTCCAGTTGAATGTCATGATCATTATCATCAAAAACCAAAGGAGCGTCTACAAGTGGTGGGATGTTATCATCAATATAATATTTAGGGAGTGAAATGTTATTTTGATAAATTATTTTTTGTGAGATATAATCATGATCAGTGGGAATTTTTGCATGTAAAATTGTTTTGATATTATTGAATAGTTAAAATTAAATTTAATAAAAACTAAAAAAGTAATAATTACTTGTATTTTGAGTGCATTGTGGGTGTGTAAGATTTTTTATTAGATCTTGAAAATAGGATATTATGCTTGATTTTCTTGATAATTGGCCTATCCTTTTACCATTTCCACCAGCTGCCATGATGAGCAAGGATGTTATAGTTTAAATATGTTGTTTAGTTATAGCTTGGATGTTACCATTCAGTTATAGTGTAGATGTTATTGTTTGATTTCAACATAGATGTTTTCATTCAGTTATATCATTGATACTATCATTTGATTATGTTGTTTGGTGATACCATTCGGTTCTATTATTTAGTGCTACCATTCAGTTCTGCCATTCACAATTTAAATTTTACCATTCAGTTGTAGTCCTTCCATTACAATGTGGTTTTGTCATCCTATTTTGGCTTCTTGCCTATTGGGTGCTTGTTTGATATTGTGAGGTAGTTATTGAAAGTATATTTTGATGGTTACCCAGGTATCCTATGTACTATATATATGTGGTGAATTAAATGGTTAAGTAATAAATTATTTTAAATGGTTGGTGATTTGACCCCCAAAATAATTTACATTCCTAAAATTCAAGGTGATCTAGACCTATTTAGTGACCCTAAAAATTTGCTAAAAACAAATTTCAAAAAAATAGAATATTCATGAATTAATGAATATTCACCACTAAAATTCACCTTGCCTCTATTTGTGTATCTTTGAATATTTATTATAAGGTTATAGATAACTATATTCTTAACACAAGACCTTCTAATAAAATCATGCCTAATTTTACTGTTTATCAAATATTCATCTCTTATGAAACTGACAACATAAAACTTACCATTTTGATTCTCACCAAACTAAGGGTTGTGGTAAGTTTCATGATATTATTATCAAGATAGCTCATGATGAAAGAATCATAAGCATTTCCAAAGTGCAAATTTTAGATATCCTAGCTAACTATTATATGTTATTAGACATAGATTGGTCTAAGTTAACTGGTGCTTCTATAGGTAAAGACACTAATTGGGTCCCTATTGGTAATGAAATTCCATTTATGTATAGATAATAATGTAATACTAATCATATTGAATTTGTGCCAACCAATGTTACATATGATGAAACAAGAATTGGTACTTATAAGTTGTTAACCTTGGATGAGCCGAACCAGTAACAAATAACAACCATTTCTATAGAAACCATATGTTCTTTGTACTTTTATGAATCTTTTTCATAACATGGGAATGGTTCTATAATTTTTTTAATTTATCCTATATAAAATTTCTTAGGTGTTATTGTAAATTATCATTTGAAAACACTAACAAAATAATTAAATTTTAGGCTCTATGTTTATGTCTTGAAAAATCAATAGAATTGAATATCAAGTACTTGGAGGTTTTTGGAGATTTTGAGTTAATTGTTAGACAAGTAAGAAAAATTTATAAAACCAATCAGATTTTCTTCCATAAGTATACTCAAAATATTTGGTCCCTAACTTTAAAGTATTTAATATCACATATATTCTTGGAAAAAATAATTCTAATGTTGATAAGCTGATTTTTTTACATCTAATACTAATTTAAGTGACATTGAATCGATTATAGATTATTATTTTTTAGAATTTTTCAAACCTAAAGTTCTTGATATAAATGATAATTGACCTATGTTTGATTGTGATGAGCATATTGATGTGTTTTTAAAGGGTAACTATTTTGATCATGAAAATTATGTGGTCAATTATGATGATTATTATCATTTAAGCACTAACAAATTGCATGTTGGTTTGGTTAGTTTGGAATCCATGTTTAACCCTCATGATCAACCCAAGATCTCATGAACTAGCAAACCATCTAGGAAAATTATAGGTGAGATTGTTTCCACTAATATTTTCACTAAAGAGGATCCTGAATTTGTTTATTTATGTATTCATTATATTAATGAGAAAAAGGTTCAATATGTTAGATTATTTAAAGGAGTTTTTAGATATATTCATTTGGTCTTACAAATACCTAACTGATTATGATACTAATATTATAAAATAGGACATACTTATTAAACCTAGTATAAAATCCATTAGACAAAAAATACAAAGAATAATCCTCCTATTGGAGGATACCATCAATAATGAGTTAGATAAGATGTTAGACGATGGTGTCATATTTCCTATATGATGTTCAAATTTCATAGCTAATTTAGTTCCAATTAGGAAGAAAAATAGTGACATTCATCTTTATGTAGATTTTAAATATTGATATCAAGCTAGTGTTAAAGATAATTTTTCTTTACTAGGTATAGATCATATTTTTTTTGTAAATTTACAAGGTTTGAAATTATGTCATGTTTTGATGAATTTTATATTTATAATAATATTTTTGTAAATCTAAAACATAGATAAAACCCCACTTTTACTACACGTAGAGGAACGTTTACCTATAAAAAATGATTTTTAGTTTAATAAATGCAAGTGAAACTTTCTAAAGAGTATGCATGTAGATCAAATAAAATTTTAGTGGTGATTTTTCAGTAATTCGTGAATATTTTAATTTTATAAATCCACATTTGTCAATTTTATAGGGTATTGAATAGTACATAATTGCCTAAATTTTTGAGATGCAAGTTACTTTTTAGGGTCAATTTGCCTACTATTTAAGATAAATTTCATTAATATAAATATATTTCACTCGTACATCAAAAGGTAATTTGGGTACATTCACCTCACATGATATTCTAATGCCTGCATTTGGTGTCAACCATTTACATCTACTAATCATCTACATGTGGTGTCAACCATTAGCATTCACTATCAATCATTTGCATTTTGATGTCAAGCATTTGCATTCACTATCAATCATCTACATTTTGTACTAATCATCTACATTTAGTGTCAATCATATACATTTTGTTGTCATTTAACCACATTTTTTTCAATCATTTGCATTTTGGTGTCAATCATTTACATTTTCTATCAATCAACTATATTTTAGAGTCAAGCATATGCATTCACTATCAATCATATGCATTTGTTGTCAATCATCTACATTTTACTATCAACCATATACATTTTAGTGTCAATCATCTATATTTTTTATTGATCATCTACATTTACTGCCATCCATTTACATCACTATCAATCATTTGTGTTTTTGTCATTTACTAGAAGACATCCTTTAATAGCTTGTGATAAAAATGTTAAGTGGGTGGGAAAATTACTAAAAAATAACCTATTTTCTTATTTTAGCTAGACACCAAACAAAGGCACTAAATATTAAATTATTTATTATATTGTTATTTATTTCAATTTACACTTTCGTATTAAGGTTCAATATTAATGATAAATTTGACACCCATTTTGCATACAAAACCTACGGATAACCCTTTTAAAGATATACCTCCACTAGAAGATGTACCAGGTATGAAATGCCCCCACAAAACATAGGAACTAAATGATTTGTTTTATTGTTGTTTATTTACACTTTTAGTTCCATATTAAGGTTTAATAATAATTATAAGATCTACAATTATTTTGCATGCATAACCCATTGATAACCCTTTTGAAGATATGCGTCCATTAGAAGACATACTTAAGTAAAAAATTGTCTTGCTGGAGGAAAACTACAAACCAAATGAGTTAGAAATATTACAACCATTTATGGGTCTCATGAAATAAGTACATTGGTATAAAATTCAAGTCAAAAATACAATTCAAGAGAAAGGAGACTGTAAGACATTACTGATGTCAATGATGAAAACCTAATACTAGATTAGATTTATACTCATACAACATAAACTTTAATTGAAAAAAAAACTAAAAGATCTTTGTGAAAGAAGATAAGTACATGAATAATTATAATGTCATTTAAGTTTGATTGGGTGCTAAATATCCATTCATAAAACTCATAGAGCTATAAAGTGGTACTAACACACCAATATCATGTTATTGTACAATATATAATTAAAAACTTGGAAAGGACCAAAAAATGTTGACTAATTTGACCACAAGTCAAATTAGTTCAACCCCTTATATATTTAAAATTTGTCATAGGGTCTCCTAGGTTGAAAAAATGGTCCCATGGTCTTTAATAAGGTTAAACATATGTTTTATCTTTGTCATTCTTGTCTAAGTTGGTCTTATGTCATCTAAGGTCACCTTTTGAGTCATTTAATGAAGTGGTATGGTTTTTATGAAATACAAAGGTATCAATAATAAATTTAATGTCCCACATGTCAATAATAGTCAGAGAAATAACTATGAATTTGACAAACTATAGGTTCAATGTCCATCCAAGAAGATCAAGTAGTTTCAAGTAGTTTTAGAAAGTTGTACATCTTGTACAATGGTTATGGCACATGAGAAGACTTCAAGAGGGTATTTTGAGATCCCCATAGTTCACTTCATTGATAAGGTAGCTTTTATAGGTCCAAATTTTCCAAAAACCAACATCTTTCTCTCATTTCTCTCTTGGATAAGTCAAAGAGGTTAACCGGTTTCTACTTGGTATGGATAGGAGGAGTAGAATTCAAGTGAGTGAAATTAGTCTTTGTGTACTCTAAATTCATGGAAATAGTTTTTTTTTAATGATCTATGCTTCATGAACCATCACTAAGAGTGTTAGTGCCTCAAAGCTACCTACACATCCCCAATGGTTTTATTTTTCTTCTCTATTTAGATTGATTTGAGAAAACCAAGTGGTGTACATGATATTTGTTAAGTTGTGGAGCTAAAAGCTTCACTATTATGCAAATGTGGAGGTTGCTGGGTTACATAGTAACTGACATTGGTCATACCCTGCCGACATTGGTCAAGGGTAGATCGAAATATGCTAACATCAGTTAGGCATCGGCCGACGTCAGTCGTCTTCAGACAGACAGAGACCGGCATCGATCGTCTGTACATTTCTAGAACTATTCTAATTTTAGATGAACAATTTGTTTGCATGTAAAGACTAATTTTAGTCTTGAGTCTGTGTTTCTAATTATTATTTGGTTTGGGATCTATTTAAGAGACCCATGGGGCTATATTGTAATTAAGGGAATAACAACTCAATTATTGAGTTGATTGTAATTAATTGTGAGAGAGAGAGAACTCTTGAGAGAGAAATACTGTACACCCAAGAGGTGTGGGAAGAGTGAGATTTATTCATTGTATTCTAGAAGAGTTTAATATAAGATTGGTTGTTTCTCGTATCTCCTATTATTTGCTATTTCTAATTTCTAGTTACTTATTACTTCTGGTTCAATTCCATGTTTAGTTGCTTATATAAAAGGTAATCAATTATACTCCAAGTTCCTAACAAGTGGTATCAAAGTGGGTTAGTGTTTTTTTGATTATAGGATTCACTCACAAGGGTTTCTGATTGAGTGGGAGCAAAGTAATGACAGAAGAAAGTAAACTAAAAATGAAGAAATTCAATGGCAAGAATTATAAATTATGGAAGATGCAGATAGAAGATTATCTGTATCAGAAAGATCTATTTTTACCATTGGGTGGGGTTTCAAGTAAGCCCATAGATATGCAAGATGAAGAATGGAATGTTCTTGATAGAAAGCCTCTTGGATCTATAAGGTTGAACCTGACATCTTCTGTGATTTCTAACTTATCACAGGCAAAGACAACGGTAGAGTTAATGGATACTTTGGAAAATTTATATGAAAAACTCTTAGCTTCAAATAAGGTATATCTTATGAAGCAATTATTTAATTTGCAAATGCAGGAAGGTGGATTTATATATAGTCATCTTAATGATTTCCATGAAAATGTAAATCAGTTAAATTCAGTCAAAATAGTTGTTGATGATAAAATTAAGGCTCTCTTAATCTTATGCTCTTTACCTAAAAGCTAGCACAGCTTGGTAATGGCAGTTAGCAATACTACATCTACTTCAAATATCTTGAAAGTTGATGATGTTGTTAGTGTAATCTTAAATGAAGAAATTCATAGGAAAAGCACAGGGGAAACATCAGGTAATGCTTTAAGTATTGAAAGCAGGGGAAGGCAAAGAGAGAAGGGCAAGCAAAGGAAATCAAGGTCAAAGATGGGAAGGAGATCCAAATCCAGAAATGGAGGTATAATCTGCTAGAATTGTGGAAAGAAAGGGCATGTAAAGAAAGACTGTTGGTTGAAGGATAACAAATAAAATCAGCAAGAAGGTAATAAGGAAGCAAATGTTGTAGGTATTGTTGCACATGATGCTATTATATTTTCTTTGGATAGTCAAGTAGAATCATGGGTTTTAGATTCTAGTGCTTCTTTCCATGCAACCCCAAATAGAGAATTTTTTAATGATTATGTCCATGGAGATTTTGGAAAAGTTTATTTAGGGGATGGTGAGCCTTGTCAAATTGTTGGCAAAGGAAAATTACAGCTAAAATTGTAGAATGACAACACATGGGTGTTGAAGGATGTCATGCATATACCCATCCTAAAGAGGAATCTGATTTCTATAGGAAAGTTGGGTGATGAGGGTTGCACAGTAACTCTCATAGCTGAATCTTGGAAAGTTTCCAAGGGTGCACTTGTATTAGTAAGAGGTAAGAAATTAGGTACACTTTATCTATCTACTTGTGTTACTGATTATTCTCCTTCTATTTTATCTACTTCAGATGTAGATGCAAAGATGTGGCACTATAAGCTTGGTCACATGAGTGAGAAGGGAATGAATGTTCTTAAGTCAAAAGGTAATCTTTTAGATTTGAAAAGCATAGATCTAGATTTCTGTGAGCATTGTATTTTTGGGAAATAGAAGAAAGTAAGGTTTCTCAAAATTGGGTCAACAAAGAAGGAGCAAAAGTTAGAGCTTGTTCACACAGACGTGTGGGGACCAGCTCAGGTAACTTCTATTGGAGGATCATAGTATTATGTTTCTTTCATTGATGATGCTACAAGAAAGGTATGGGTTTATTGCATAAAGATGAAATATGATGTTTTTGACACATTTAAGAAATGGAAAGCTTTGGTTGAGAATAAAATAGGTTTGAGATTAAAGCGCCTTAGATCTGACAATGGTGGTGAGTACTACAGCAATAAATTCAACAGTTACTATTTTATGAGTGGAATACGTAGAGAAAGGATGGTTCCAAGGACACCTCATCAAAATGGAGTTACTGAAAGGATGAATAGAACAATATTGGAGCGTGCATGGAGTATGAGGTTGCATGCTAGTTTACCCTTAAAGTTTTGGGCAAAAGCTATAGATACTATAGTTTACCTGATTAATAGAGGACCTTCTACTGCTCTGGATGGTGGAATTCCAAAAGAGGCTTGGATAGGTAAAAAGGTAGATCTTTCATTTCTTAGAGTTTTTGGTTCTAATGATTTTGTGCACATTGATAAAGAAAATAGAAAGAAGCTGGATGTAAATCTATGCGGTGCACTTTTATTGGTTATGGCTTTGGAGATTTTGGATTTCAGTTGTGGAATTTAGAAACTAATAAAATTATTAGAAGCCGTGATGTATTTTTCAATGAGAAGGTGATGTACAGTGATCAGCTCAAGAGGCTAAATAATTCTGAGCAAGGCAATCTTGATTTGGATGAGGTTATGATCCAAAATGAGCTTGTAGGTAAAAATCATCACTCACAGGAAAACACAAGAACCGACGTCGATCAGATAGGAATCGACATCAGTCATGCATAAATTGATGTCATTCAGATGGAAATCAACATCGATCAAATCAGTCAAGTAGGAACCAACTTTGGTCAGGCAGGAACTGACATCAGTCAGATAGAGACCGACATCGGTCAAGTAAAACTGACATCGGTTAGGTGCAGACTGAGAGATGTCTAGGATCGGTCACTATCAAAATGAAATTTGGGTGGATAGCAAGCTATGAATGAGTCTCAAACACCCATAAGGAGGATTGTAAGGGTAAGTAAACCTCCAATTCATTATTTCCTTTCTTTATACTACGTGTTGCTCACTGACAGTGGAGAACCAGAAAGTTTTGATGAGGCAATATAGGTATAATCTAGGAAACAATGGGAGCATGGCATGAATGAGGAAATTGATTCCTTGGAAGAGAACCAAATGTGGGATTTGGTTGAGTTGCCAGCCAAAAAGAAAGCACTAAAAAATAAATGGGTATAAAGGTTAAAGGAAGCAGAGAATGGATAAATGAGACATGAGGCCAGGTTGGTAGTAAAGAGATTTGCACAGAAACTAGGTATTGATTTTGGTGAAATTTTTTCTTCTATAGTAAAGATGACTTCTATTCGGACTGTATTGTCTTTAGTTTCTATTGAGGATTTACATCTTGATCAGCTTGATGTTAAGACAACATTTCTTCATGGAGATTTAGATGAAGAGATATATATGGATCAGATGGAAGGTTTTGAGGTCAAAGGTAAGGAGAAACTTGTGTGCAGGTTGAAGAAAATCTTATATGGTCTTAAGCAAGCTCCAAGACAATGGTATTTAAGGTTTGACAGGTTTGTGACAGAGCATGGATTTAGTAAATATCAATCCAACCATTGTGTTTATTTTACCAGATTGGATAATGGTAGTTATATTATCCTATTATTGTATGTAGATGATATGCTTGTTGCAGGTTCACACATGTAGGAAATTACTGAGCTAAAGGTAAAATTAGTTCACACATTTGCCATGAAGGATTTAGGAGCAGCAAAGAAAATCCTTGGCATGAGTATTAAGAGAGATAAGAAAAATCACAGTGATTTTGTCTTAAGAGGATTATGTGAATAAGGTGTTGGAGAGGTTCTATATGTAGGATGCAAAACCGGTAAGCACACCTATGGCTGGACACTTCACGTTGAGCAAAAAATAGTGTCCTAAATCACATGATGAGGTTGAGTACATTAGTAGAGTTCCATATGCTTTAGCAATTGGGAGCTTGATGTATGCAATGGTATGTACTAAACCTGATATTGCCCAAGCAGTGGGAGTTGTCATCAAGTTTATGGCCAATCCAGAAAAGGAACACTGGAAAGTAGTTCAGTGGATTCTCAGATATCTGAGAGGGACTAGCAGTAGGCATTTATGCAATGGAGGGTCAAACACTACTCTACATGGGTATGTAGATTCGGATATGGAAGGTGACTTGGATGGTAGGAGAAGCACCACAGGATATGTGTTCACTGTTGGTGGAATGGCGGTTAGCTGGATTTTAAAGTTGCATAAGGTTGTTGCCCTGTTTACTATAGAGGCAAAATACATTGCAGTCACAGAGGCTAGCAAGGAAATGATATGGATGACTCAGTTCATGGAAGAGTTGGAAAAGGAGCAAGAGAGTTGTAGACTATACAGTGATAGTCAAAGTGCAATTCATTTGGCAAATAATTCAGCATTTCATTCAAGAACCAAACATATACAGCTTAGGTACCACTTCATTAGACAGGTATTGGAGGATGGACAGTTGAAGCTAGAAAAGATCCATATGGATAAGAACCCTACAAATATGTTGACAAAGCTGATAATAAAGGAGAAGTTGAATCTTCATTCAACTTTTGTTGGTCTTCAAGATTGAACTTGAAGATGGAGAAACAAGCCAGAAACAAATTAGAGGATGTTGCTATATAGGTACAGGTTTAGGTGCAGATGTTTATCTCCAAGTGGGAGATTGTTAAGTTGTGGAGCTAAAAGCTTCACTGTTATGCAAATGTGGAGGTTGATAGGTTACACAGTAACCAATGTCGGTCATACCTTGCTGACATTGGTCAATGGTAGACCAGAATATGCCAACTCGGTTAGGCATCGGCCGATGTCGGTCATCTCCAGACAAACAGAGACTGGCATCGGTCGTCTATGCATTTCTAGAACTGTTCTAATTTTAGATGAATAGTTTGTTTACGTGTAAATACTAATTTTAGTCTTGAGTCTACGTTTCTAATTATTGTTTGGTTTGGGATCTATTTAAGAGACCCATGGGGCTGTATTGTAATTAAGGGAATAACAACTCGGTTATTGAGTTGATTATAATTGATTGTGAGAGAGAGAGAACTCTTGAGAGAGAAATACTGTATACCCAAGAGGTGTGGGAAGAGTGAGATTTATTCATTGTATTCTGGAAGAGTTTAATACAAGATTGGTTGTTTCTCGTATCTCCTATTATTTGCTATTTCTGATTTCTAGTTACTTATTACTTCTAGTTCAATTCCGTGTTTAGTTGCTTATACAAAAGGTAATCAATTATACTCCAAGTTCCTAACAATATTAAAGAGAATGAACATTCTTTTCACAAGGTGTTTATTATATTTTTCACATGTGGGTTTGAACTTACAAGAAGGACTCTCATTTTACTAGTAGAAGACTCTATTGAAGTCTACAGACATTATTTTCCTGATTACCAAGATTGTCTTCCTGTATTGGTCTTTAAATAAAAGGTGATATGTTATTTTAAACCTATCATCATATGGTGATCAATATATCCTTTTAATTTTTGGCCTCAAGAGTGTTCTTTACGAAATTAAAGGCCTAACACATAAGCATAATCAAGATCTACCTGCAACAGTCGCCTATAGTCAGGTGGATCTAAGTCTTGATCAATCACATTGATGAAACAATAAGGTTTCAAGATTTTGAGAGTAATATAAAGTGAAAATAATAGGGTTGAGATATCCAAAAGGTTTTGATATTGGTTTTGAGAACCAATTTTTAGTACATAGTCATATATCTGATAGCACATACAACTAGTATTCAATAGTGATATGAGGTCAATCCAAAGGAAGCAAAGTAATGTTAAATGGGATCTCTTTAAATTTAATTAAAGCATTTAATTAGGTTTGAGATCATGGAGAGTATCATTATGATAATGGTGATTCCATTATATGTAGATAGACTTAGTACCATGTTCATAGGTTGAGAAAGTTACAACTGAGAAGTTTTACCTTGACTTCTCTAAATGAGGTTTTGTTCATACAATGTGTCATCCCATGGTGAAGAGTATTGAGGTCTAGTTAGGCCTAGTAGTCCCTCTCTTATAGTCTAGGCTTAGAGAAAATGTATTGACATAATAAGGTGGTTTTTTTGTCAAGAGAAGATAACGTAAATAGGCTTTCAATTCAATAAAGTTTTCACTGTAGACATTCAATAAGCTACAATACTCTTGAAGCCAAAATGATCTTATAACACAATAGTGACACAATGGTTGTATGAATAAAGACAAAGTGACTCTATTTGAGTGAAATTACCTTGATATTAATCAAAATATTTTATGTATAGTGATTTGAAACATGTCATCACCTATAAGAGTCCTTGTTTCTCCTAAAATTGCCACCTACAATTTAACTTAGTTTGTAGACAAACCTAGGCTACTGGAGAGAAATGGTTTAAAAGGTTGGAAAAGATATTATGTGGGTGAACATATTGAAACTATCCTAATTTTTTTTTAACACATATTATTGTGATTATAATATTCAAGGAGACATAGCAGAAACTAAGTTTCAAACTTCAACCTACAATCAGTTCAAATTTTGTGCACAATCATTAGTTCTATAAGCTCGTATTGAATAATTTGGAGTTTTGAGGGGTCTTGGAGCATGAAAAATCTTTGTAAATTTTTACATAAAATAATAATGACCTAGATCAGATTCCCATGGACTTAGTTTGTCCAAGAAAATAGGGGAAGTGCCCTCTATTTTATCTCAAATAGAGGGCGCTCCCAGTCAAGACAAAATTGTAGGTAGAGCACATGAATGAATAAGGATAAACGATAGTGCTTTGGATGGTGGTTGGAAATTATCTAGATTTTGTTTAAAGGTGAACATATATGGATAATTCCCTATATATTTAGAGGTGGTCATAGGCATAGATACACAGTCCAAGTATATTATGCCTAAAACTAGGCCTAAACCCTCAAGGTGCCTAGTTTCACTTCCATGAACACATAACCTTCATAATCCATTTAATGAACTTAAAATGAGATTTGAAGGCTGATTTTAGCCATTATTTTTCATATAGTTACAAAAAACTAGTCATTCAAGCCCATTTTCCTCTCAAAACTACTCAAAATGTAGTCAAGAACTCAAGAGGCCAAATTTTTGTGCTCACATCTATACATACACTATGCATGAGACCTTAAGTAGCTATGGGTAGTTGAGAAGGCTCATGAAATTAAGATATATGGAATTGGTTTAGGGCTTGGATGTCTAACCTTTATGAACCAATGTTAAGAAGCTAAGAGACCTAAAACTCTTTCAAAACCCTTGTGCAAACTTGATGGAGAATAAATGAAAGGATATGCATTCAAAAGTGTTCAAATGGCTTGGAAAATGATTTAGACTTGTATATCACTCTCCCATTCTCCTTTTCACCCAATTTATCTATACTATCACTTATATGGATAAGCATATTTTAATGTTTTCTACAAGTTTTGGGGTGTTTCACAAGTATAGAAGTGGATGAGTAGAGAAAATACATTAAGGTAAGTATGTAGGGACTTTTTATAACTCCCTATACTCATATATCACCTTATTTTCACATGAAAATCCCTCTGATAAAATTTTCATTGCATGTAATCTTGGATAGATAGTGAAAAGACAAAGTGACTACCTAGTGAGAAGATGAGAGGTCTGATATTGAATCTTCTTGAGGTTTAAATAATGAAGTATAAGACAAAATGGATTTGAACATATGTCCTAACACCTCTATAATGCATCTTATTTAGAAAATTCCAGTCACTTTGATGATAAATGTGAATATTAAAGCCAAAAAAGCTAGTAAGTGACTGCAAAAAGTGAGCACAAGTGTCAAGAGGAAGTCTATCAGTTAGAGGGGTATATGATGAATATAATATCATTTTTTTAACCTCCTATGACATAGAATATGTTTCAAAGACTTACTAATTTAGTTTCAAATAGTCTAATGACTCTTCATCACCAAAAAGTAGTTTCAAGCAAGGCAATGAAGAGTCTCCATGCCAAATTGAGGGAAGTTGTCATATTTCAGATGGACACTTTTCCAAAAAAACTTTATGGTCTATTTTCCACCTAATTATTTCAAATTGTAACTATTTTTCATGCCTTAACACTTGGCATTGGGACCATTGAACTTATTTTCTTCTCTCTCTTCTCATATGCTCTATATATGCAATCCATTTTGGCCTTTGAATCTAATCCACACCTAGTATGGCAAAGTTGTTTTGGTTTGAATATTGTATTTGCCTTTGAAATAATGATTTATAATCTAGTTTTGAGTTCATATCTTTTTTTATAAGTGCGTGAAGTGGTGTATAATAGAATGGCAAGTGATAACTATCTATCCTTGTGTTCTCTTTACTCTTCCATGTTTGGTACAAGTAGTTCTCCCTCTAATAGGTCACATGAAGTGTATTCAAGTGTATTTTCATATCTCTAAGTGTAAGGAGTAGCATTAGTTTTTGTAATATAACCTCTTGTTCACTCACCTTGAGAAGTGTTATGCATATCACTTCTATGTTTGAAATACTTATGTTAGAGAAATCTAAGATGTTGAGACTAGTATTGTGAGTCATGTTTCATAGTGAAAGTGTATATTAGTATAGTGGAGATATATCTAGTGTATCACCTCATTATCACATATTAATTTTGTGTTCCTTGTATCTTTTTTAATTTAAGCAAGTAATTAGTGTAGGTGATAAGCTATCAAAGATTAATTTAGGGAGATAGCCCTTAAACCTAGAAGTTTACCTCTGCTATAGGTAGCCCATAGGCCTAAAGGTAATCCAAAGTTTTACTCAATATAGATAAGGATTGAACAACCTATCTAGGGTGCAAGATTGAGTGACAATAGAAACATTGTGGTAAAATATATAAGTCAAGAAAACAAAAATATGGACAAACCAAAAGAACAATGAAATGAAAAAATGCAAAAGAATGCATGGATAAATGTTACATAGCAGAGTATAAAAATCATCAAACATATCAATGACACCTTTTTGAAAAAAGAGGAACAATTAAAACTCAATTCAAAAAATTTGCTCAGTTAAATCTACATGCCAAAAATATACGATTATCCATAATATATCACATTATGAAAAGAGGCACACCAATCTCTAATTATTTAGATTATAATATTTTATTTCAATATAATGTATTTCATACCATTACAAAATTATATTGATCAAATAGTAGTGCTTAAGAAACATAAAAATGTCTCACAATGATTGAAAAGGAGGATTTTAAATTAAAATTAAAATTAGCATAGTTTATCTCATTATCCATTGATGACATAATAGTGCTTGTTAATGCATCATGGGCTTACATGCATGTTTATACATTTGAGAACCATTCAAGGAAACATCACCTATTATCTATACATAAAATGATGGAAAATTGTAATGATGAGAACCTTTACAAATTGGTTATTTCAAATTTGATGGATATAGCTAGGATGAATTATTATGATATAGGTACCAAGTTATTGTGTGTTGGTGCAGATGGTGCATCAATAATGCAAGGTAATAAAATTAGTTTATGTGTTCGAATAAAAATAATATTTCCCCATATATGATTCCAATTTATTACATGGTACATAGAATGAATATTTCTTACAAAATTCTTAGCACATTTGAAAATGTAGTAAAAGTGGAGGAACGTATCTATGACCTCCACACATACATGTCAATCAGTCCAAAAATATTTTTAGAGTTTCAAAAAATTGGAATCAAAGTGCCAAATAGGGAAAATTTTAAAAAATATATTGATACAAGATGGAATTCCATGTATGAGACTACATGTAGAATATTTAAAGAATATGAATTGTTAGCAGGTTTTATATTTAAATACCAGATGAAAGTTGACAAGGCAAAATATTTGTTTTAATGTCTAATATATTTTGAAACTCTATCAACATTTTGTGGTATTCTTCTCATGTTGAAAGAAATCCATTATTTGATGAAACATGCATAAGAGAGATCCATATATATATTAGACTTCATATAGTTGAGAAAATAGGTTTGTCAATCCATAGATATATTATAATTTTTATAAAAATATTTTAAGGGACTAGTTTCTAGTAGTTATTAAATTTTAAAAAATATTAAGGACCCAAAAACTATTTGAAATTCAATATTAATGATCAAATTTGTATCTTCACTAATGGAAATGAGATACCATTGCACACTTTTAAAAAATGTATTGATCTGATTGGAGTAGAAATTGAAGAAATCCATATAACACATTCTATATGATAATGTTATTTATGATACATGGATGAAATTGAGAAAGATTCACAAAGATTATCTTCTAAAATTTGAGATCATTTTAAAAGAAATGACTTGCTTGAAGCCATGGCATTGATGAATCCTATATTTTGGAACACTGTTGAGGGTGAAGAAATGAAAATTAATTTATTTATTAAATATATGAGAACTGTCATTAATTACTTCAGTAAGTCTACTAAGATCAATGGAGTTGAAGTTAAGGGTATTTTGTAAAATAAGTAATTGGCATCTCAATCAATGCATTTTGGACTTACAGTTATTGATCAATATAAGTTCTTAATTGAACCAACAGAAAGTGGTTCTATTACTAGGTTATGGAAAATTTTGTATCCTAGTAGTATTCTATAAGATAATATTAGAAAATATTTTTTACTATATTAATTGTGCCAAATAATGATTTTGGGGTCTGTGGAAGATGAAAGGGTATTTAGTGCATTATATTTTGTTAAATCTAAACTTAGGAATAGATTAGACAAAAATATTGAAACATGTTTGAGATTGTATGTTTCACTTTATCCAGTGGATGCATTTCCATATGAAAAATATTTTTTCAATTTGGATTTCTCTCACTAAAATAAGAGGAGTAACTAATACAAAAACCAAAAAAGATACTAAAAATAACTCTAAGATTGTACATAAGAATGTCATATATGAATACCCTGTTTCAAAAAGATTGTTCTAGCTACCTAAGTTTTAGTTTGGTATGCATTAAAAATATTTATGTATTTAATAAACAATATATATTTATGTTATTTATTAAAAACATATATGTATGTTATTTATTGAATAATATTTATTTATTTTATTCATAAATCTATGTTGTTTGAAATGGCACCTCATAAGCACACAAGTATGTTGTTTATGATTCCCTTAATTGGGTTTTTTAATCAATATTGACTATGAATTTTTTATAATTTAACATACATTTAATTATCTAGAAATTTCAAATGAAAACATCGAAGCAAAATTCAAATACAATAAACACTAAGAAATCCACACATAGAAAATATATTTTAAATATTATAGAAAAGATCAAATTACAATTTTAGTTTTTGTGGTTTAAGTTGATTCCTCAGATTACATTATTTGTAAAACATAAATATAATGCCAAATATGGAAATCTCATTATTTATTAGACACTTGGGTGTTTGTCTACATTATTTTCATGGAGGACATTCTAGTTCCTTAAGCTTCCACTTCGCTAGTGTTGTCTTTCAGGATCCCTGATTCCGTAAGATCCTTTGTTGCGCTATTAATATTATCAAGATTTTTCCTTTTTTCTTTAGCCACATCTCCTATTAAAATCAAGGTGGGGTCTGCATCAAATTTTTGTTTGAACAAAACATCATGATCAAATCCATGCTCCCTAATGATTTTATTCAGAGTATTATTTTGCTTATTCATTGTAATTTTTTTTTCCTTAAGTAGAATAAATATAGTTAAACTTTTGTTTGTATTTTTCAAATGTACATCAAGGACAACAACTTCATTCTTCAAATTTGTATATTTTTACTAAAAATGAGCAAAGAATAGTAATTAGTTAAAAAATATAAAATAAATTTTAATTTAAAAAAATAATAAAGAATAAATCTTACCATGGATTTTTATTTTTTGCATCTGTAATTGCTACCTACTAGGCCTTTGTTTTTCGCCCATATATTGTAGCATGTTTGGGCTTCTATATTTAAATTTTTGATCCTATTTAACATTATAGCTAGAATATTATTATGAAATCTATTACTGACTGTAAAAGCTCCAAAATTTGCATGGTTGAACAAAACATCAATTTTTATAGGTTGATCTTCAACCAATGAAAACAATTGATTACATTGTGAGTGATTATGAAAATGGGCATTGATTTCCTAAATCAATACTTTTAACTGATACTCCATTGAATTTAAACCATCAAGGTTACTAATAATAACTTAATTAATGAATGCCTTTGTATTTTCATCCAATACATTATTCATTGTAAAAAATGTAATATGATTATTAGATTGTGGAATATCATCAGTAGTGGTGGCTCTACTAGGTGGAGAGTTGGATGTAGAAGGTTGATAAAACATTCTCTGGTACATTCAACTAAGAAACATGTATCATATCATGAGGATTAAAAAATGGCATGAGGGTCTCACTATCTCTCCCCAAAAACTCATCATCAAGATCAATTTGTTTAAGAAATTTTGTTCTTATTGAACTAGGGAGACCATCGAGAGAAGTTCAAAAACTCAGATGTTATTAAATGTAGAGTGCCATCACTCTATGTCATAAATGATGAAAATTTCCCTTGCAAAACATTTGTAAGGTAGGGTGGTAGTGGTGGTGGTGGAAAAATTCTCCTTAAAGTGGGAGTTAGATGTACAAATCAAACAAGACAGTCTCACATAAAAATGACAAAAAAATAATATTAAAATAAAATAATCCAAAAATAAAAAATTAAAGTTTGAAATTGCATACCTTTTTATTAAATAGAAACTAGAGGAGATTTTGGTAACTAAATTGTATAAGCTACTGGTAATTTTTGATGGGAAGTATATGGTATATATTTAGATGTTATAAATATAAAAGATTAAAATAATAAAATGATAAACTTATTAGTTTTGGTATTGAAACTATCAATATTGAGAATAAGATTATGTAAGAAGTTATATCAGAAACATGAGAGTAGGCTTGATTAAGATGTGGAGGCACAATCAAAATCCTATGTGTTTTTGTCTAATTAATGGTTGTAAAGATGATTCTGCATCCACATTTGATTTAACAAAGGCCTCAACATGTTGATGACCCCTAATTACTATTTTTCTTCTAGAAATTATTTGAAATATTTTTTTTGTAAGAAACAAATAAAATATTAGTTATCTTAAAGAGATCATATAATAATTTAAAATAATTATAGTGCATTTCAACCTAATCTCTTGCTCTGTAATGGAGAGTGACTTGACAATCATTTTTTGATGAAGAGTGGTTGGAATAGTTGTGCCCTCTAATTTAAAAAATGCCTCATTGTAGAGTGCAATAATAAAATTTGTACATGAAAACATATAATTTTTATTTCTAATAACAAAATTCAAATCATATTTAATTATATTAGACATAAATGAACACCAATCAATTCTTTTACCATTGAGAGTGCATAGCATATACACAAGAGCCCAAAATGGAATGTTTGATGCTCTTCCTTGTAATAGTAATTTGGATTGAAAAAGTTCAATCATAGAAAGTAAAAAAGGATGTATCATAGATTCAACTTTAAGCCCCATTTTG
Organism: Torreya grandis; assembly: GCA_037957365.1. Taxonomy (NCBI): domain Eukaryota; kingdom Viridiplantae; phylum Streptophyta; class Pinopsida; order Cupressales; family Taxaceae; genus Torreya; species Torreya grandis. The sequence goes on from JARHVA010001099.1 coordinate 30,051, forward strand.
TTATGACTATGGGTAGCTACAAATGAAAAATAATTAATAGGTTTATAACCACTAGCAAGAGTAAAATTAATCTACAAAATTTATGAATTATAAAATAAAAAACATCATACCATCCAACTATAGGCCATAGTGGGACTCCAAATATTTTTTTTCCACATTAGATAGGAAGGAATTCATAGTGATATGGTTCACATTCTTGTGGGGTAGGCCTGCTAGCCTATAGATGTCCTTAAGACTGATCCCAAATGAAAAAGAACATGAATCCATGGTAATTTTAAATTTTAATGACCCAGTGTCAAAGTAGTCCATGAAAACTTGTAGCAAGTATCTATCTCATATTGTGGAATGTAAACAATCCCCTAGAAATTGTACTTTTCAATACATTCCTTGTATGTATCTTCTTATTCTTCAAGAAGTTTGAGGATCAACATGCACATTAGATTTTTTTAGTGTTTTTTAACCTTTATAGATGAGGTCGAGGTAATTATTTTTGTAACAGTGTTGGAAATTGGAAATAGTGTAATTTTAGGTTGGGAGGACTTGGTCTATCACTAAAATTTAGAGGCTAAGTGTATAATACTAGGTGGAAAAGTGAAAAATTAAGGGTGAGGCTTTTATTTATATGCAAACACATGTTTGCATGGCATCTATTTACATTCATTGTAAACCCATCTATAAGGTATCCATCTGTATGCATAGGGGACATGTCTACATCATATTAGATGAGTTCTCTAAATATGTATATGATTTGTTTTCATATATATATGACCTCTCTATATATGCAGACAGACTGTCTACATGATGTGGACATGTCAAATTTAGGTCTCAAGGTCTATTTATCCTACCATGCCATATGTCATGTTCACCTGAGTGCCATGTTAGCATGCCTAATACCACTATCATGATCATTGATTCACCTCATTCCATCACTTGATTCACCTGCATAAAAAATCACCTTTCAAATTAATTTTCCATAATTTTGAAATAGATTCCCTTGAAAAACCCCAAGTTCATTTTTTTATTAGCCACTAAAATTTTCCCTAGTGTATATTTTGATGACCTAATTTAGATCAATATTCAATTCTACTTAGATGATATTATTATACATTTAGAAAATATAAATATATATATTGACCACTTGCTTGAAATTTTCACTAGATTTATAAAATATAGTATTTATGTAAATCTCAAGAAATTAGTGTTTGGAGTGACTGAAGGTAAATTATTAGGTCATATCATTTCAAAAGAAGGAATTTAAATTGATATTAAATGTATTAAAGCTATTAAAGACTTACCACATCCTAAATATCAATCTTGTATTAGATCATTTTTAGTAAAATTAACTTTGTTTATAAATTAATTTCTTATTTTGGTAACAAATCTAAATCCTTACAATCTAGATTAAGAAAAATTAGACTTATTCATGGGATGTAGGTTCAAATTTAACATTTAATGAGATTATTTATTCCATTAAAAGTGATCTTATGATTTCTAAACATGATGCAAACAAACCATTCATCTTGTATGTTAATGTAACTAAAAAATCCATAGGTGATGTCATCACTTAGTATGCTCATAATCATGAATAAATACCTATTGGCTACATGAGTCAAATTTAGAAAGTCACTAAATTTAGGTACCCTTTGATTATTATTTTCTCCCATTATTATCATCTCTAAATAAAGTCATTTATTTATTAATGGTAAATAAAGGCATAATTCATTCAAATGTACCTATTTTGTATTATTTGTTAGATCAACTGACCATTCAAGGTATATTAGTAAATTACAATTTAAAAAATCAAAGAGTTTGATCTTGAATTTGAAACATCAAAAAATATTAAGGGAAATGAGTTAGATAAATATTTGGATGAAAATGTGACCCTTAGTATTAATGCTTTAATTATTTCAATAGATAATATTCTTAATTCTAAACCTCATTTCCTAACCATGAAGATTGTTGATCTTTCAAGACAATTTAAGATAGGAATTGAGATGTGTGATTGATATTGTTTATTTTTATAAGATTATTTATATCACAACCAAATTTATTATTTACAAAACCATTCATATCCTGATTCATTAGATATAATAAAAAGATGAGCACTTAGGTTACAGACCTTAAAATTAGTCTTTTTAGAGGAAAATTATTCTATAGGAATAGAAATGGTGTGCTTTTACATTATTTAACCCATGAAAAAACTCAAAAGGTTCTAAGGAGTTTTCATGAAGTAAATTATGGTGGGCACTATGCAAAAACATTTACTTCATATAAAATCATGTGTGCAAGATATTATTGGCCTACATTGTTTCAATATGCTTATAAGTTAGTAAGGTCATGTATGCCATGCCAATTTTTCACTGCTATAAATAGACTACCAATTATGCCTTTGAACCCTATCATAACTAAGAAACCTTTCACAAATTTTGGTATTGAATTCATTCTAGACATCCATCCTCCATCTTTATCTAGTCATTGATCCATTTTAACTACTACTTATTACTTTACTAAATGACCTGAAGCTGTAGCATTAAGAAGTTTTATTACATCTGAGGTAATTTCATTTTTTGAAAATAAAAAAAATTCAAGGTTTGGCATTCCTTATGAAATAATATCTTATAATGGTCATTTATTCAATTATAATGAATTTTTAGAGTTTTTATGATTATATTCAATTATTTATACTCATTATTCAAATTATTATCCTCAAGGGAACATACATGTTGAATCTACTAACAAAAGTTCATTTGCATTATGAAAAAAGATAGGTAGTGAAAACAAAATAAATTGACATGTTAAATTTTTTGAAGTTTTATGGGTTAACTGTAAAATGGTGAAATTTTAATTAGGGTACTCTCTATTCATGTTAACTTATGGTTTCAAAGCTACTTTTCTAATTGAATTACAAATCATTTCAGTTAGGAATGTCCTTCAATATTTAACTAAAAATAATAGTGCTATAAAATAAAGACTTAATGATCTATTAGCTCTTTATGAAATTAAAGTAATAGCTTTGAAAAGTTATAAAAATATAAGGAAAAACATAAGAATTTTTTTTATTACAAAGATTCCAAAAATAATTTTAAGGTAGGTGATTTAGTGTTATATTTGGACAAAGCCCATAAAGAACCAAGGGAAATTCATAAATTTGATTCACTATGAATTGGACCTTACAGAATAGTTATTGTTCTTGGTAGAAATACATGTCAATTACAGGATCTTTATGTAATTGGATCTATTATTCAATCAATGATCATCACTTGAATCTTTTTTTCAATTAGTTGTCATTTCTTTCGTTTCTCATTTTATTTTGTTTATTTTAGTTTTATGTTTGATCTCTTTTAGTTTTCATTTTTATTGTTTCTATTCTTATTTTGGTTTGTGTATGACTCTCTTTTTGGTAACCTAAAATCTATTATTCATTATGAAAGAGAAGGCTAGAAGTTTTTGGCATATAATTTCAAGTATCAGTTATCAAAAGTTTAAATATTTTGTCAATTCTGGATTAATCCTTTATAATCAAGTAAATACTATAATATTATGCTTATGTGCATAACTTGTTTTCAGAATTAATACTTTAGGTTAATGTAGTGATTTTCATCAAACCTAAAATTTCATGTTTCAATATTATTATTATTCATACCACATTATCTGAACAATTCATTCCTTATTTGCAAATATTTTTTAAAGATGTTTGTGCATAGCTGCTTAGGAAATGATTGACCTGGATTACACTCCTAAGTTCTAAAATTTACATTATGATGATAACCCAATTTCATATATGAAAATAAATTTCAATGTCACAAATGTTATATATAATTTTAGTACCCCTCATTAAATACTTTTAATTTCTCAAATTCTCACATATGATGGTTTGATCCCTAAAATATAAAACTGATTGGCAGGAACCAACTTGTTTGCATACAACTGATATTATTTCTTATGTGTATGATTAGATGTGATATATCATTGTGTTATTTGATTTCAAATATTCATAACTTCATTTAAGATAATCATATATTACATATAATTCATGATCAATTTTTGTAAATGATTGTGTCTCCTACAGTAATAAGGTGGTAGTTGATGTTTTGTGAACACTCACAAAATGTAAATATCCATGAAATAATAATCAAAAAGTTCTTATTTCTATTTTTCTCAAATTTAGAGCCATTTAGGATGGACTCCAAAATCAAGGGAATTTGATAGAAATGTTTAGGGTAGACACAATATACAACATATTGGTGGGACTCTATCATGGAGTATTCATCGTGATAGACCTTTTCAAAGATGTAAAGATACCAATACCTTCTCTCAACCCTTTCATAGTGGAACCTACATCTCCATTCATTTTTATGTGAACAATCCAATTTTTTATACTTTGTTGGACAATATTGCATCTTCCTCTTTCAATATTGAGGTAATGTTTTTCATAGGGGTCTGAGATGAGTCACTTTGAAAACTCGTCCATTTGGATGAGGTACACTAAGTGAATCCTCTTAACATATGCATAAAACCTTTAATTTTATAACTAATACCAATCTAATTTTAAATCATGTTGAATTATTTGTTGAGCTTAACCCAAATCATGTGAATCCTAATCCTCCTAAAGCTATTATTCCTAGGCTTGCTACATCTATCCTTGATAAATTTTATCAACCAGGAAGAAGCGTATTGAAATTCCCATGTCTCAACCTATGGCCACTCAAGTGATGAAGAAATTTAATCTCAAGGTATATTATTATTGTGGTGGTACCAATATGGTTGAGTTTCCTACTTCACCACTTAAGTATATGGATACCAAATAGATAAGGGAGCTTTGTTGATTGATTTGGTTTCTTAAGATGATTTTTATTGAGAATAATGTAGTTTGGTAATCATTTATATTTGGTTATGATGTTTTATATTGCTGAATACATTATTTGAGATACTTTCCATGATAATTTTTACTAATACTTTTAAATTTACACTTATTTGATGATATATTTTCAATACTCTTAATCAGTTACCGTTTTGATAATGGATGTTTAGTATGCTTCTATAATAGTATTTTTTTGATGTTTTGATCAGCTCACTTACCCTGCATTTTGATCATTTGGTGTTTTATGTTTGGATGATTCTATGTTAATTTATGGATTATGATGCATTATGAATTATTTAAATCATTAACTATAACATTAATGATCATTTATTTGTATTCACATGTAAATTATTTCTTAGTGTTGTTAAACAAATTATGAGGGGCCCCACTTATAAGAGATTAGGTGTTGGTATATATTCTAAAATTTATTCTCGAGTCTATGAACTTTAAATAAAATTAAAAATTTATAAAGTTAAGTTATAAAACAAAGTCATAAAGCATTTAATTATAAATTGATTAACTTATTTTAAATTTTATTAAACATTATAATATGAACTAACTAAAGGTTAGTTATAACTTCAAAACATAACTACTTCTAATGAGGATGTTTTATAGGAAAGACTTGAATGAGATTACAAAGAGAAAACATATGGGTATCAAGAGCTCTATGATTTAAAGCTTTCAAATCTTTTTATTTTTGTGCAAACATCTATGAAATTGATCATAACTTACAAATAGACCGATTAAATCTTATATGATTATGAAGTTTTATGCTTGAATAATCCAAGTATATCTATGTTTTTTTATTGATTTATAATTGATTATCTAAGGTTTTTAGGTATTAATTCCTTTAATTATTGTAGATAAATAGTTATATATGCAAAAAGCATTGTACTTCATCTAAATAATGATGAATATTTTATATTTTACAATAGATTGTTGGACTTTTAAATAGTGATTTTTTTTGTTAAAGATATGATCATAATCAGCTATATATAATTAGTTTTCTCAAGATATTCCTTATTTCAAATTATATTGAGTTGAATATATTTATTAAATCTTTTAGTAATTGGTTCTAGTTAGTTTATCTCATCTATTTTCTTAAGATTAGTTTAATTTATTTTATCTATTTCTTCTTTCTTATATAGTTATTTTGCTTATTTAGCTTAAATTGATTCAATTTCATATTAGTTTCTTTATTTTCAAATAACTTTATGTTTGTATTAGCTATAAGCATTTAAATTTTATAATTTTATAACTATTAATAATAATCTTAACTTTAAATCATGGTGTTAATGTATATTTTTTTATTTGATTTTGGTAAAGTTGAGGGTTTTGAGAGGACACACAACTTGCTACAATTGAGTAGAGATACGACAATATTAGATTTCAAGGAACACCTCTACTATTGACCTAAACCAATAACTAACAAAGGATAGATCCACTCCATTGTGGATACACAAAGAAATAAAAATATAAAAAACAAAGAACAAACCTTCCACCTACCTAAAACCTAATTTTTCCATTTCTTACTATGTTTCCCTCCTTCCAAGAACTATCTAAACTTATATTAAAACTAGTCTTTATTTTTGTTTAGATGTTGTTTACTTATTTAATTGTTATAGATTGGATTAATTTTAATCTTTGTTAGTTTTTTTTTATTTGGTTTTCCTCTCCACTTATTTTATATTTCCTTTGGTTTCTTACATTAGTTTTCTTTTAGTCTATTTTAATTTTGTGGTAACGTTGAGAAATTGGTTGTGAGAGATCATTTGCTAACTTGAAACCTATAAAGAACCAGAGGTCTATCCTTTAAGTGATTTCCTCTTCCATAGGATTTTCTCTATTGTATAGGTTATATTATAGATGAAATATGATTCTGAGTTGTTATACATTTTGAGTAAATAAATTTATCATCTAAATAGTTATGTTTGATTACATATTTTATTGAACACATCTATTCTAATAATTATTAAAATAACCCTTACATGACTTAAGGATTAATATTTTAGTATCATATATCCATACTATTAAATTAGTATGATTCCATTTTGACCATCATGATAGGTGAATGGTTTGATTCATTGACATGGCATTTTTCACCATCAACAGGGTAATTATGCACTATTGCACATTGAAAAAATATTCCTTATTCTTCCAGAATTCATTATCATTATCAAGGAGAACCCATAATACAAGTCTCAAGTATTTAAAATCAAGTCAAGAGATATTGTTGTCAAGTACTAGAGCCACATTTATAACTACATACATATAGTTAAAGAGCATAGTTGTACAATCACTCTAGGTTGGAAAACTATGTGTGGCTTATTCCCTCTTCAGAGTATCTAGATACATAGGTAGTGGTCAATAATCAATGAGGTGATTGAGTTCATCTATGCCCATTACACCCCCCCCCCCTTCTTTTTTAAAAGTTTATAACTCTCACAAAGGCCCCTAGGGTTTCCAAAGCAAAGAGAAGGAAAATAATAACTTCTGTAAAACACAAATAGAATCATAATATCTCATCCTGATTAGAAGATATAGGTGCATAATATGGAACAATCATATTTTTCATCACATTAAATGTGAACAAGTCCACAATCGATGGACACAACTAGCCTACTCAATTGTCTACCTTCACTAGACTTGTCTAGACAGTAAAAACTATGTTCTTGATTATGAGAGATCATAACCCTATTTTATTTGGGTTTTCACTATTAGGAATAATAAATAGTAAATCATAAATTCATATCTAAGATAAATTATATTTTTATTAGTGTTTTAAAAAAATAGCATATTTCCATATTCAGCAAGTTTTAAATTAAAATTGTTAATCATTGTATATCTTTAGCATTTTGATCTCTTTCAATTTTTACACCTATTAGATAAGTATCTTAATTTTTAAATAAAAAATAGGGTAAAACATATACACCCCATAGTAAACTTCATTCTGATAACCCTAACATTCTTGGAGTTGGATGATATCACCACCAACTAGTTTTTTAAACACACAATAATGGAAAAAAATAGTACGGTTGAAAAAAAAAATCCTTCAAAAAAATAATTACAAAAAAATACAAAGGGGTTATAACATTATAGATTAGTTATCTTCAAAATTGTGTATGATACAACAATTATAATGAAAATTTGACACATAGGGTAGTTAGTCAATAAAAAAATTGGAATTTTCTTTATATTTGGGATGCCTATAGCATTATGATCATCTCATTGAGCTAGTCATTTTGATATATAACTCTGGTAGAACTATGTAGCTCCCTATATGATGGTACCAACCCAATGAAATCAAATGGAGGAAATTATAGAAGTGATCCAAGCCTTGAAGACTAAAATCCAAACCCAAATAACTCACATCAATGCCCATAAATGATGGATCCCATCACAAACCTAAGTAATTGTAATTTATAGAGTTGACTGAACAATAGTTCTAAAAAAAATTTAATTCAAGGAGAATTTCATGTGGCCCTAAATTATATTTTCTTAAATTTTATAGTTAATATCCCATCAATTGGCTATATAAAGCAGAGTAGTATTTATGTCTACATAATACCCTATATTGAGACATGGTACCTATAGTGTCTTTCAATCTAGAGAAGGAAGTCATCCAATGGTATCAATGGTATTATAAATATAGTGTTATGATTATTTTTTATTTGGTTTGAGTGTATATGTTGATTTCATAATATAATTAACCAAATTATGGTAGATTGTTTTGGTTTATGACTATCAAACTAATTTTTTTGAAACTAGCCAAAATAATAGAAGTATTTTAAAGTCACATCTTGAAAGGTTGATTCTTAAGTAGATTAAAATAAGAAATTATATCCAAGTTCAAAATGTTTAAACCACCGGATATGATGGTAGCCTGTTGATGTGGGTTTTTGATCCACCCAAGAGGTTAATGGGAATAATCCCTCTCATTTTAGGACCACAAAGTGTAATTCAAGGCACAAGTTGTGGGTAACAGTTTTATAGATAACCACATGGTGGAATAGTGGTTGAGAAAAGTGGTTCTTACGTATGAATATTTTTCCTACCAATCAAATAGACTGACCTAATGGATGGTCAAACTATTATAAAATGGGTATTGACAATGATGTTATTTTACAAAAGATGTTTTGATTAAAATAAAAATAAAAAGAGAGAAGCGTAAGGTATAAAGGAAAGTTTCCTAAGCTAGCATAGATATCATTTTAAACATAATAGTTTTATGCAATTAACTATATAATTTAAATAAATATTCATTTAACTCTAGTTTTACTCAGATTTATATGAACACAGTGAGGAGTCTAAGGGAAATTTATTTAAAATATTTCCCATGACATATACTAGATATAAATTTGATCTATGATAAATTACTTGACATATTCATTCACGAACCAAAGATATAATAGAAGTTGTAGCCACAAAATATTCAAATTAGTTATTACTCAATTCAACTAATTTTTAATTCACACACTTGAATTCATACCAATCAATCTAATCTAGCATCTCTTGAATTACTCAAAAATTGAGAAAAATAAAAATCATAACTCACTAGACTTTCTAAATAATTTTTGAGATTTTATTGGATAATATTTTATATGTGTTTGTAAGTTTATCTAGGCACATCCACAATAAAAATAAAGATTACGTGTAGAATTAAAATATCTTTTATAAATTTGGACAAAATATACAACATGAAGTATATTAAAATGTTTTTCTTAAAACAATATTCAAACAAAATAGCTTCTTTCTTCTAGATCACTTTAACTTTTCTGGTACTTTGGACAAACTAGTTTATTGGTTCTAAAATGAAACTATGCATACCTGATAATCCTCATCTATTCTTGTCATGTTTATTATTGATGATATGAATATGGACTCATTTTTTGTTATGATGTTTATATGATTATCAAATGGGGTGTGAATATTTCCATTTAGTGCAGTATCCTTGTCAATATTCTCTTTGGCATAGTTGACCAAGTCTGTGAGTTCAACACTTACACCATTATTTTCCTCCATAACTCTCCCCTCAAAATATTCCATGGATTTATTAAACTAAATAGTGAATTATAATAAGATACTAGTT